>JAKUCG020000014.1:0-24867 GCA_022539655.2 Ceriodaphnia dubia | reverse complement strand
TTGCACGGAAAAATATTTCCCATGTTATAAGGTACCCCCTGTACAAAATATTATTTTTAGCATGTATACTGTGTATTTTCATCAAAATATTACCTCTTGCACGGAAAAAAATATTTCCCATGTTATAAGGTACCCCCTGTACAAAATATTATTTTTAGCATGTATACTGTGTATTTTCATCAAAATATTACCTCTTGCACGGAAAAAAATGTTTCCCATGTTATAAGGTACCCCCTGTACAAAATATTATTTTTAGCATGTATACTGTGTATTTTCATCAAAATATTACCTCTTGCACGGAAAAAAATATTTCCCATGTTATAAGGTACCCCCTGTACAAAATATTATTTTAGCATGTATACTGTGTATTTTCATCAAAATATGTGCACGGAAAAAATATTTTCATCAAAATATTGTGTATTTTCATCCTCTTGCACGGAAAAATATTTCCCTACTGTGTATTTTCATCAAAATATTACCTCTTGCACGGAAAAAAATATTTCCCATGTTATAAGGTACCCCCTGTACAAAATATTATTTTTAGCATGTATACTGTGTATTTTCATCAAAATATTACCTCTTGCACGGAAAAAAATATTTCCCATGTTATAAGGTACCCCCTGTACAAAATATTATTTTTAGCATGTATACTGTGTATTTTCATCAAAATATTACCTCTTGCACGGAAAAAAATATTTCCCATGTTATAAGGTACCCCCTGTACAAAATATTATTTTTAGCATGTATACTGTGTATTTTCATCAAAATATGACCTCTTGCACGGAAAAAAATATTTCCCATGTTATAAGGTACCCCCTGTACAAAATATTATTTTTAGCATGTATACTGTGTATTTTCATCAAAATATGACCTCTTGCACGGAAAAAAATATTTCCCATGTTATAAGGTACCCCCTGTACAAAATATTATTTTTAGCATGTATACTGTGTATTTTCATCAAAATATGACCTCTTGCACGGAAAAAAATATTTCCCATGTTATAAGGTACCCCCTGTACAAAATATTATTTTTAGCATGTATACTGTGTATTTTCATCAAAATATGACCTCTTGCACGGAAAAAAATATTTCCCATGTTATAAGGTACCCCCTGTACAAAATATTATTTTTAGCATGTATACTGTGTATTTTCATCAAAATATGACCTCTTGCACGGAAAAAAATATTTCCCATGTTATAAGGTACCCCCTGTACAAAATATTATTTTTAGCATGTATACTGTGTATTTTCATCAAAATATGACCTCTTGCACGGAAAAAAATATTTCCCATGTTATAAGGTACCCCCTGTACAAAATATTATTTTTAGCATGTATACTGTGTATTTTCATCAAAATATGACCTCTTGCACGGAAAAAAATATTTCCCATGTTATAAGGTACCCCCTGTACAAAATATTATTTTTAGCATGTATACTGTGTATTTTCATCAAAATATGACCTCTTGCACGGAAAAAAATATTTCCCATGTTATAAGGTACCCCCTGTACAAAATATTATTTTTAGCATGTATACTGTGTATTTTCATCAAAATATGACCTCTTGCACGGAAAAAAATATTTCCCATGTTATAAGGTACCCCCTGTACAAAATATTATTTTTAGCATGTATACTGTGTATTTTCATCAAAATATGACCTCTTGCACGGAAAAAAATATTTCCCATGTTATAAGGTACCCCCTGTACAAAATATTATTTTTAGCATGTATACTGTGTATTTTCATCAAAATATGACCTCTTGCACGGAAAAAAATATTTCCCATGTTATAAGGTACCCCCTGTACAAAATATTATTTTTAGCATGTATACTGTGTATTTTCATCAAAATATGACCTCTTGCACGGAAAAAAATATTTCCCATGTTATAAGGTACCCCCTGTACAAAATATTATTTTTAGCATGTATACTGTGTATTTTCATCAAAATATGACCTCTTGCACGGAAAAAAATATTTCCCATGTTATAAGGTACCCCCTGTACAAAATATTATTTTTAGCATGTATACTGTGTATTTTCATCAAAATATGACCTCTTGCACGGAAAAAAATATTTCCCATGTTATAAGGTACCCCCTGTACAAAATATTATTTTTAGCATGTATACTGTGTATTTTCATCAAAATATGACCTCTTGCACGGAAAAAAATATTTCCCATGTTATAAGGTACCCCCTGTACAAAATATTATTTTTAGCATGTATACTGTGTATTTTCATCAAAATATGACCTCTTGCACGGAAAAAAATATTTCCCATGTTATAAGGTACCCCCTGTACAAAATATTATTTTTAGCATGTATACTGTGTATTTTCATCAAAATATGACCTCTTGCACGGAAAAAAATATTTCCCATGTTATAAGGTACCCCCTGTACAAAATATTATTTTTAGCATGTATACTGTGTATTTTCATCAAAATATGACCTCTTGCACGGAAAAAAATATTTCCCATGTTATAAGGTACCCCCTGTACAAAATATTATTTTTAGCATGTATACTGTGTATTTTCATCAAAATATGACCTCTTGCACGGAAAAAAATATTTCCCATGTTATAAGGTACCCCCTGTACAAAATATTATTTTTAGCATGTATACTGTGTATTTTCATCAAAATATGACCTCTTGCACGGAAAAAAATATTTCCCATGTTATAAGGTACCCCCTGTACAAAATATTATTTTTAGCATGTATACTGTGTATTTTCATCAAAATATGACCTCTTGCACGGAAAAAAATATTTCCCATGTTATAAGGTACCCCCTGTACAAAATATTATTTTTAGCATGTATACTGTGTATTTTCATCAAAATATGACCTCTTGCACGGAAAAAAATATTTCCCATGTTATAAGGTACCCCCTGTACAAAATATTATTTTTAGCATGTATACTGTGTATTTTCATCAAAATATGACCTCTTGCACGGAAAAAAATATTTCCCATGTTATAAGGTACCCCCTGTACAAAATATTATTTTTAGCATGTATACTGTGTATTTTCATCAAAATATGACCTCTTGCACGGAAAAAAATATTTCCCATGTTATAAGGTACCCCCTGTACAAAATATTATTTTTAGCATGTATACTGTGTATTTTCATCAAAATATGACCTCTTGCACGGAAAAAAATATTTCCCATGTTATAAGGTACCCCCTGTACAAAATATTATTTTTAGCATGTATACTGTGTATTTTCATCAAAATATGACCTCTTGCACGGAAAAAAATATTTCCCATGTTATAAGGTACCCCCTGTACAAAATATTATTTTTAGCATGTATACTGTGTATTTTCATCAAAATATGACCTCTTGCACGGAAAAAAATATTTCCCATGTTATAAGGTACCCCCTGTACAAAATATTATTTTTAGCATGTATACTGTGTATTTTCATCAAAATATGACCTCTTGCACGGAAAAAAATATTTCCCATGTTATAAGGTACCCCCTGTACAAAATATTATTTTTAGCATGTATACTGTGTATTTTCATCAAAATATGACCTCTTGCACGGAAAAAAATATTTCCCATGTTATAAGGTACCCCCTGTACAAAATATTATTTTTAGCATGTATACTGTGTATTTTCATCAAAATATGACCTCTTGCACGGAAAAAAATATTTCCCATGTTATAAGGTACCCCCTGTACAAAATATTATTTTTAGCATGTATACTGTGTATTTTCATCAAAATATGACCTCTTGCACGGAAAAAAATATTTCCCATGTTATAAGGTACCCCCTGTACAAAATATTATTTTTAGCATGTATACTGTGTATTTTCATCAAAATATGACCTCTTGCACGGAAAAAAATATTTCCCATGTTATAAGGTACCCCCTGTACAAAATATTATTTTTAGCATGTATACTGTGTATTTTCATCAAAATATGACCTCTTGCACGGAAAAAAATATTTCCCATGTTATAAGGTACCCCCTGTACAAAATATTATTTTTAGCATGTATACTGTGTATTTTCATCAAAATATGACCTCTTGCACGGAAAAAAATATTTCCCATGTTATAAGGTACCCCCTGTACAAAATATTATTTTTAGCATGTATACTGTGTATTTTCATCAAAATATGACCTCTTGCACGGAAAAAAATATTTCCCATGTTATAAGGTACCCCCTGTACAAAATATTATTTTTAGCATGTATACTGTGTATTTTCATCAAAATATGACCTCTTGCACGGAAAAAAATATTTCCCATGTTATAAGGTACCCCCTGTACAAAATATTATTTTTAGCATGTATACTGTGTATTTTCATCAAAATATGACCTCTTGCACGGAAAAAAATATTTCCCATGTTATAAGGTACCCCCTGTACAAAATATTATTTTTAGCATGTATACTGTGTATTTTCATCAAAATATGACCTCTTGCACGGAAAAAAATATTTCCCATGTTATAAGGTACCCCCTGTACAAAATATTATTTTTAGCATGTATACTGTGTATTTTCATCAAAATATGACCTCTTGCACGGAAAAAAATATTTCCCATGTTATAAGGTACCCCCTGTACAAAATATTATTTTTAGCATGTATACTGTGTATTTTCATCAAAATATGACCTCTTGCACGGAAAAAAATATTTCCCATGTTATAAGGTACCCCCTGTACAAAATATTATTTTTAGCATGTATACTGTGTATTTTCATCAAAATATGACCTCTTGCACGGAAAAAAATATTTCCCATGTTATAAGGTACCCCCTGTACAAAATATTATTTTTAGCATGTATACTGTGTATTTTCATCAAAATATGACCTCTTGCACGGAAAAAAATATTTCCCATGTTATAAGGTACCCCCTGTACAAAATATTATTTTTAGCATGTATACTGTGTATTTTCATCAAAATATGACCTCTTGCACGGAAAAAAATATTTCCCATGTTATAAGGTACCCCCTGTACAAAATATTATTTTTAGCATGTATACTGTGTATTTTCATCAAAATATGACCTCTTGCACGGAAAAAAATATTTCCCATGTTATAAGGTACCCCCTGTACAAAATATTATTTTTAGCATGTATACTGTGTATTTTCATCAAAATATGACCTCTTGCACGGAAAAAAATATTTCCCATGTTATAAGGTACCCCCTGTACAAAATATTATTTTTAGCATGTATACTGTGTATTTTCATCAAAATATGACCTCTTGCACGGAAAAAAATATTTCCCATGTTATAAGGTACCCCCTGTACAAAATATTATTTTTAGCATGTATACTGTGTATTTTCATCAAAATATGACCTCTTGCACGGAAAAAAATATTTCCCATGTTATAAGGTACCCCCTGTACAAAATATTATTTTTAGCATGTATACTGTGTATTTTCATCAAAATATGACCTCTTGCACGGAAAAAAATATTTCCCATGTTATAAGGTACCCCCTGTACAAAATATTATTTTTAGCATGTATACTGTGTATTTTCATCAAAATATGACCTCTTGCACGGAAAAAAATATTTCCCATGTTATAAGGTACCCCCTGTACAAAATATTATTTTTAGCATGTATACTGTGTATTTTCATCAAAATATGACCTCTTGCACGGAAAAAAATATTTCCCATGTTATAAGGTACCCCCTGTACAAAATATTATTTTTAGCATGTATACTGTGTATTTTCATCAAAATATGACCTCTTGCACGGAAAAAAATATTTCCCATGTTATAAGGTACCCCCTGTACAAAATATTATTTTTAGCATGTATACTGTGTATTTTCATCAAAATATGACCTCTTGCACGGAAAAAAATATTTCCCATGTTATAAGGTACCCCCTGTACAAAATATTATTTTTAGCATGTATACTGTGTATTTTCATCAAAATATGACCTCTTGCACGGAAAAAAATATTTCCCATGTTATAAGGTACCCCCTGTACAAAATATTATTTTTAGCATGTATACTGTGTATTTTCATCAAAATATGACCTCTTGCACGGAAAAAAATATTTCCCATGTTATAAGGTACCCCCTGTACAAAATATTATTTTTAGCATGTATACTGTGTATTTTCATCAAAATATGACCTCTTGCACGGAAAAAAATATTTCCCATGTTATAAGGTACCCCCTGTACAAAATATTATTTTTAGCATGTATACTGTGTATTTTCATCAAAATATGACCTCTTGCACGGAAAAAAATATTTCCCATGTTATAAGGTACCCCCTGTACAAAATATTATTTTTAGCATGTATACTGTGTATTTTCATCAAAATATGACCTCTTGCACGGAAAAAAATATTTCCCATGTTATAAGGTACCCCCTGTACAAAATATTATTTTTAGCATGTATACTGTGTATTTTCATCAAAATATGACCTCTTGCACGGAAAAAAATATTTCCCATGTTATAAGGTACCCCCTGTACAAAATATTATTTTTAGCATGTATACTGTGTATTTTCATCAAAATATGACCTCTTGCACGGAAAAAAATATTTCCCATGTTATAAGGTACCCCCTGTACAAAATATTATTTTTAGCATGTATACTGTGTATTTTCATCAAAATATGACCTCTTGCACGGAAAAAAATATTTCCCATGTTATAAGGTACCCCCTGTACAAAATATTATTTTTAGCATGTATACTGTGTATTTTCATCAAAATATGACCTCTTGCACGGAAAAAAATATTTCCCATGTTATAAGGTACCCCCTGTACAAAATATTATTTTTAGCATGTATACTGTGTATTTTCATCAAAATATGACCTCTTGCACGGAAAAAAATATTTCCCATGTTATAAGGTACCCCCTGTACAAAATATTATTTTTAGCATGTATACTGTGTATTTTCATCAAAATATGACCTCTTGCACGGAAAAAAATATTTCCCATGTTATAAGGTACCCCCTGTACAAAATATTATTTTTAGCATGTATACTGTGTATTTTCATCAAAATATGACCTCTTGCACGGAAAAAAATATTTCCCATGTTATAAGGTACCCCCTGTACAAAATATTATTTTTAGCATGTATACTGTGTATTTTCATCAAAATATGACCTCTTGCACGGAAAAAAATATTTCCCATGTTATAAGGTACCCCCTGTACAAAATATTATTTTTAGCATGTATACTGTGTATTTTCATCAAAATATGACCTCTTGCACGGAAAAAAATATTTCCCATGTTATAAGGTACCCCCTGTACAAAATATTATTTTTAGCATGTATACTGTGTATTTTCATCAAAATATGACCTCTTGCACGGAAAAAAATATTTCCCATGTTATAAGGTACCCCCTGTACAAAATATTATTTTTAGCATGTATACTGTGTATTTTCATCAAAATATGACCTCTTGCACGGAAAAAAATATTTCCCATGTTATAAGGTACCCCCTGTACAAAATATTATTTTTAGCATGTATACTGTGTATTTTCATCAAAATATGACCTCTTGCACGGAAAAAAATATTTCCCATGTTATAAGGTACCCCCTGTACAAAATATTATTTTTAGCATGTATACTGTGTATTTTCATCAAAATATGACCTCTTGCACGGAAAAAAATATTTCCCATGTTATAAGGTACCCCCTGTACAAAATATTATTTTTAGCATGTATACTGTGTATTTTCATCAAAATATGACCTCTTGCACGGAAAAAAATATTTCCCATGTTATAAGGTACCCCCTGTACAAAATATTATTTTTAGCATGTATACTGTGTATTTTCATCAAAATATGACCTCTTGCACGGAAAAAAATATTTCCCATGTTATAAGGTACCCCCTGTACAAAATATTATTTTTAGCATGTATACTGTGTATTTTCATCAAAATATGACCTCTTGCACGGAAAAAAATATTTCCCATGTTATAAGGTACCCCCTGTACAAAATATTATTTTTAGCATGTATACTGTGTATTTTCATCAAAATATGACCTCTTGCACGGAAAAAAATATTTCCCATGTTATAAGGTACCCCCTGTACAAAATATTATTTTTAGCATGTATACTGTGTATTTTCATCAAAATATGACCTCTTGCACGGAAAAAAATATTTCCCATGTTATAAGGTACCCCCTGTACAAAATATTATTTTTAGCATGTATACTGTGTATTTTCATCAAAATATGACCTCTTGCACGGAAAAAAATATTTCCCATGTTATAAGGTACCCCCTGTACAAAATATTATTTTTAGCATGTATACTGTGTATTTTCATCAAAATATGACCTCTTGCACGGAAAAAAATATTTCCCATGTTATAAGGTACCCCCTGTACAAAATATTATTTTTAGCATGTATACTGTGTATTTTCATCAAAATATGACCTCTTGCACGGAAAAAAATATTTCCCATGTTATAAGGTACCCCCTGTACAAAATATTATTTTTAGCATGTATACTGTGTATTTTCATCAAAATATGACCTCTTGCACGGAAAAAAATATTTCCCATGTTATAAGGTACCCCCTGTACAAAATATTATTTTTAGCATGTATACTGTGTATTTTCATCAAAATATGACCTCTTGCACGGAAAAAAATATTTCCC
This sequence comes from Ceriodaphnia dubia, assembly GCA_022539655.2. Lineage (NCBI taxonomy): Eukaryota > Metazoa > Arthropoda > Branchiopoda > Diplostraca > Daphniidae > Ceriodaphnia > Ceriodaphnia dubia. Next base: position 16,326 of record JAKUCG020000014.1, on the reverse strand, counting down.
ATGTTATAAGGTACCCCCTGTACAAAATATTATTTTTAGCATGTATACTGTGTATTTTCATCAAAATATGACCTCTTGCACGGAAAAAAATATTTCCCATGTTATAAGGTACCCCCTGTACAAAATATTATTTTTAGCATGTATACTGTGTATTTTCATCAAAATATGACCTCTTGCACGGAAAAAAATATTTCCCATGTTATAAGGTACCCCCTGTACAAAATATTATTTTTAGCATGTATACTGTGTATTTTCATCAAAATATGACCTCTTGCACGGAAAAAAATATTTCCCATGTTATAAGGTACCCCCTGTACAAAATATTATTTTTAGCATGTATACTGTGTATTTTCATCAAAATATGACCTCTTGCACGGAAAAAAATATTTCCCATGTTATAAGGTACCCCCTGTACAAAATATTATTTTTAGCATGTATACTGTGTATTTTCATCAAAATATGACCTCTTGCACGGAAAAAAATATTTCCCATGTTATAAGGTACCCCCTGTACAAAATATTATTTTTAGCATGTATACTGTGTATTTTCATCAAAATATGACCTCTTGCACGGAAAAAAATATTTCCCATGTTATAAGGTACCCCCTGTACAAAATATTATTTTTAGCATGTATACTGTGTATTTTCATCAAAATATGACCTCTTGCACGGAAAAAAATATTTCCCATGTTATAAGGTACCCCCTGTACAAAATATTATTTTTAGCATGTATACTGTGTATTTTCATCAAAATATGACCTCTTGCACGGAAAAAAATATTTCCCATGTTATAAGGTACCCCCTGTACAAAATATTATTTTTAGCATGTATACTGTGTATTTTCATCAAAATATGACCTCTTGCACGGAAAAAAATATTTCCCATGTTATAAGGTACCCCCTGTACAAAATATTATTTTTAGCATGTATACTGTGTATTTTCATCAAAATATGACCTCTTGCACGGAAAAAAATATTTCCCATGTTATAAGGTACCCCCTGTACAAAATATTATTTTTAGCATGTATACTGTGTATTTTCATCAAAATATGACCTCTTGCACGGAAAAAAATATTTCCCATGTTATAAGGTACCCCCTGTACAAAATATTATTTTTAGCATGTATACTGTGTATTTTCATCAAAATATGACCTCTTGCACGGAAAAAAATATTTCCCATGTTATAAGGTACCCCCTGTACAAAATATTATTTTTAGCATGTATACTGTGTATTTTCATCAAAATATGACCTCTTGCACGGAAAAAAATATTTCCCATGTTATAAGGTACCCCCTGTACAAAATATTATTTTTAGCATGTATACTGTGTATTTTCATCAAAATATGACCTCTTGCACGGAAAAAAATATTTCCCATGTTATAAGGTACCCCCTGTACAAAATATTATTTTTAGCATGTATACTGTGTATTTTCATCAAAATATGACCTCTTGCACGGAAAAAAATATTTCCCATGTTATAAGGTACCCCCTGTACAAAATATTATTTTTAGCATGTATACTGTGTATTTTCATCAAAATATGACCTCTTGCACGGAAAAAATTATTTCCCATGTTATAAGGTACCCCCTGTACAAAATATATTTTTTAGCATGTATACAGTGTATTTTCATCAAAATATGACCTCTTGCACGGAAAAAAATATTTCCCATGTTATAAGGTACCCCCTGTACAAAATATTATTTTTAGCATGTATACTGTGTATTTTCATCAAAATATGACCTCTTGCACGGAAAAAAATATTTCCCATGTTATAAGGTACCCCCTGTACAAAATATTATTTTTAGCATGTATACTGTGTATTTTCATCAAAATATGACCTCTTGCACGGAAAAAAATATTTCCCATGTTATAAGGTACCCCCTGTACAAAATACTATTTTTAGCATGTATACTGTGTATTTTCATCAAAATATGACCTCTTGCACGGAAAAAAATATTTCCCATGTTATAAGGTACCCCCTGTACAAAATATTATTTTTAGCATGTATACTGTGTATTTTCATCAAAATATGACCTCTTGCACGGAAAAAAATATTTCCCATGTTATAAGGTACCCCCTGTACAAAATATTATTTTTAGCATGTATACTGTGTATTTTCATCAAAATATGACCTCTTGCACGGAAAAAAATATTTCCCATGTTATAAGGTAGCCCCTGTACAAAATATTATTTTTAGCATGTATACTGTGTATTTTCATCAAAATATGACCTCTTGCACGGAAAAAAATATTTCCCATGTTATAAGGTACCCCCTGTACAAAATATTATTTTTAGCATGTATACTGTGTATTTTCATCAAAATATGACCTCTTGCACGGAAAAAAATATTTCCCATGTTATAAGGTACCCCCTGTACAAAATATTATTTTTAGCATGTATACTGTGTATTTTCATCAAAATATGACCTCTTGCACGGAAAAAAATATTTCCCATGTTATAAGGTACCCCCTGTACAAAATATTATTTTTAGCATGTATACTGTGTATTTTCATCAAAATATGACCTCTTGCACGGAAAAAAATATTTCCCATGTTATAAGGTACCCCCTGTACAAAATATTATTTTTAGCATGTATACTGTGTATTTTCATCAAAATATGACCTCTTGCACGGAAAAAAATATTTCCCATGTTATAAGGTACCCCCTGTACAAAATATTATTTTTAGCATGTATACTGTGTATTTTCATCAAAATATGACCTCTTGCACGGAAAAAAATATTTCCCATGTTATAAGGTACCCCCTGTACAAAATATTATTTTTAGCATGTATACTGTGTATTTTCATCAAAATATGACCTCTTGCACGGAAAAAAATATTTCCCATGTTATAAGGTACCCCCTGTACAAAATATTATTTTTAGCATGTATACTGTGTATTTTCATCAAAATATGACCTCTTGCACGGAAAAAAATATTTCCCATGTTATAAGGTACCCCCTGTACAAAATATTATTTTTAGCATGTATACTGTGTATTTTCATCAAAATATGACCTCTTGCACGGAAAAAAATATTTCCCATGTTATAAGGTACCCCCTGTACAAAATATTATTTTTAGCATGTATACTGTGTATTTTCATCAAAATATGACCTCTTGCACGGAAAAAAATATTTCCCATGTTATAAGGTACCCCCTGTACAAAATATTATTTTTAGCATGTATACTGTGTATTTTCATCAAAATATGACCTCTTGCACGGAAAAAAATATTTCCCATGTTATAAGGTACCCCCTGTACAAAATATTATTTTTAGCATGTATACTGTGTATTTTCATCAAAATATGACCTCTTGCACGGAAAAAAATATTTCCCATGTTATAAGGTACCCCCTGTACAAAATATTATTTTTAGCATGTATACTGTGTATTTTCATCAAAATATGACCTCTTGCACGGAAAAAAATATTTCCCATGTTATAAGGTACCCCCTGTACAAAATATTATTTTTAGCATGTATACTGTGTATTTTCATCAAAATATGACCTCTTGCACGGAAAAAAATATTTCCCATGTTATAAGGTACCCCCTGTACAAAATATTATTTTTAGCATGTATACTGTGTATTTTCATCAAAATATGACCTCTTGCACGGAAAAAAATATTTCCCATGTTATAAGGTACCCCCTGTACAAAATATTATTTTTAGCATGTATACTGTGTATTTTCATCAAAATATGACCTCTTGCACGGAAAAAAATATTTCCCATGTTATAAGGTACCCCCTGTACAAAATATTATTTTTAGCATGTATACTGTGTATTTTCATCAAAATATGACCTCTTGCACGGAAAAAAATATTTCCCATGTTATAAGGTACCCCCTGTACAAAATATTATTTTTAGCATGTATACTGTGTATTTTCATCAAAATATGACCTCTTGCACGGAAAAAAATATTTCCCATGTTATAAGGTACCCCCTGTACAAAATATTATTTTTAGCATGTATACTGTGTATTTTCATCAAAATATGACCTCTTGCACGGAAAAAAATATTTCCCATGTTATAAGGTACCCCCTGTACAAAATATTATTTTTAGCATGTATACTGTGTATTTTCATCAAAATATGACCTCTTGCACGGAAAAAAATATTTCCCATGTTATAAGGTACCCCCTGTACAAAATATTATTTTTAGCATGTATACTGTGTATTTTCATCAAAATATTACCTCTTGCACGGAAAAAAATATTTCCCATGTTATAAGGTACCCCCTGTACAAAATATTATTTTTAGCATGTATACTGTGTATTTTCATCAAAATATGACCTCTTGCACGGAAAAAAATATTTCCCATGTTATAAGGTACCCCCTGTACAAAATATTATTTTTAGCATGTATACTGTGTATTTTCATCAAAATATGACCTCTTGCACGGAAAAAAATATTTCCCATGTTATAAGGTACCCCCTGTACAAAATATTATTTTTAGCATGTATACTGTGTATTTTCATCAAAATATGACCTCTTGCACGGAAAAAAATATTTCCCATGTTATAAGGTACCCCCTGTACAAAATATTATTTTTAGCATGTATACTGTGTATTTTCATCAAAATATGACCTCTTGCACGGAAAAAAATATTTCCCATGTTATAAGGTACCCCCTGTACAAAATATTATTTTTAGCATGTATACTGTGTATTTTCATCAAAATATGACCTCTTGCACGGAAAAAAATATTTCCCATGTTATAAGGTACCCCCTGTACAAAATATTATTTTTAGCATGTATACTGTGTATTTTCATCAAAATATGACCTCTTGCACGGAAAAAAATATTTCCCATGTTATAAGGTACCCCCTGTACAAAATATTATTTTTAGCATGTATACTGTGTATTTTCATCAAAATATGACCTCTTGCACGGAAAAAAATATTTCCCATGTTATAAGGTACCCCCTGTACAAAATATTATTTTTAGCATGTATACTGTGTATTTTCATCAAAATATGACCTCTTGCACGGAAAAAAATATTTCCCATGTTATAAGGTACCCCCTGTACAAAATATTATTTTTAGCATGTATACTGTGTATTTTCATCAAAATATGACCTCTTGCACGGAAAAAAATATTTCCCATGTTATAAGGTACCCCCTGTACAAAATATTATTTTTAGCATGTATACTGTGTATTTTCATCAAAATATGACCTCTTGCACGGAAAAAAATATTTCCCATGTTATAAGGTACCCCCTGTACAAAATATTATTTTTAGCATGTATACTGTGTATTTTCATCAAAATATGACCTCTTGCACGGAAAAAAATATTTCCCATGTTATAAGGTACCCCCTGTACAAAATATTATTTTTAGCATGTATACTGTGTATTTTCATCAAAATATGACCTCTTGCACGGAAAAAAATATTTCCCATGTTATAAGGTACCCCCTGTACAAAATATTATTTTTAGCATGTATACTGTGTATTTTCATCAAAATATGACCTCTTGCACGGAAAAAAATATTTCCCATGTTATAAGGTACCCCCTGTACAAAATATTATTTTTAGCATGTATACTGTGTATTTTCATCAAAATATGACCTCTTGCACGGAAAAAAATATTTCCCATGTTATAAGGTACCCCCTGTACAAAATATTATTTTTAGCATGTATACTGTGTATTTTCATCAAAATATGACCTCTTGCACGGAAAAAAATATTTCCCATGTTATAAGGTACCCCCTGTACAAAATATTATTTTTAGCATGTATACTGTGTATTTTCATCAAAATATGACCTCTTGCACGGAAAAAAATATTTCCCATGTTATAAGGTACCCCCTGTACAAAATATTATTTTTAGCATGTATACTGTGTATTTTCATCAAAATATGACCTCTTGCACGGAAAAAAATATTTCCCATGTTATAAGGTACCCCCTGTACAAAATATTATTTTTAGCATGTATACTGTGTATTTTCATCAAAATATGACCTCTTGCACGGAAAAAAATATTTCCCATGTTATAAGGTACCCCCTGTACAAAATATTATTTTTAGCATGTATACTGTGTATTTTCATCAAAATATGACCTCTTGCACGGAAAAAAATATTTCCCATGTTATAAGGTACCCCCTGTACAAAATATTATTTTTAGCATGTATACTGTGTATTTTCATCAAAATATGACCTCTTGCACGGAAAAAAATATTTCCCATGTTATAAGGTACCCCCTGTACAAAATATTATTTTTAGCATGTATACTGTGTATTTTCATCAAAATATGACCTCTTGCACGGAAAAAAATATTTCCCATGTTATAAGGTACCCCCTGTACAAAATATTATTTTTAGCATGTATACTGTGTATTTTCATCAAAATATGACCTCTTGCACGGAAAAAAATATTTCCCATGTTATAAGGTACCCCCTGTACAAAATATTATTTTTAGCATGTATACTGTGTATTTTCATCAAAATATGACCTCTTGCACGGAAAAAAATATTTCCCATGTTATAAGGTACCCCCTGTACAAAATATTATTTTTAGCATGTATACTGTGTATTTTCATCAAAATATGACCTCTTGCACGGAAAAAAATATTTCCCATGTTATAAGGTACCCCCTGTACAAAATATTATTTTTAGCATGTATACTGTGTATTTTCATCAAAATATGACCTCTTGCACGGAAAAAAATATTTCCCATGTTATAAGGTACCCCCTGTACAAAATATTATTTTTAGCATGTATACTGTGTATTTTCATCAAAATATGACCTCTTGCACGGAAAAAAATATTTCCCATGTTATAAGGTACCCCCTGTACAAAATATTATTTTTAGCATGTATACTGTGTATTTTCATCAAAATATGACCTCTTGCACGGAAAAAAATATTTCCCATGTTATAAGGTACCCCCTGTACAAAATATTATTTTTAGCATGTATACTGTGTATTTTCATCAAAATATGACCTCTTGCACGGAAAAAAATATTTCCCATGTTATAAGGTACCCCCTGTACAAAATATTATTTTTAGCATGTATACTGTGTATTTTCATCAAAATATGACCTCTTGCACGGAAAAAAATATTTCCCATGTTATAAGGTACCCCCTGTACAAAATATTATTTTTAGCATGTATACTGTGTATTTTCATCAAAATATTACCTCTTGCACGGAAAAAAATATTTCCCATGTAATAAGGTAACCCCTGTACAAAATATTATTTTTAGCATGTATACTGTGTATTTTCATCAAAATATTACCTCTTGCACGGAAAAAAATATTTCCCATGTTATAAGGTACCCCCTGTACAAAATATTATTTTTAGCATGTATACTGTGTATTTTCATCAAAATATTACCTCTTGCACGGAAAAAAATATTTCCCATGTTATAAGGTACCCCCTGTACAAAATATTATTTTTAGCATGTATACTGTGTATTTTCATCAAAATATTACCTCTTGCACGGAAAAAAATATTTCCCATGTTATAAGGTACCCCCTGTACAAAATATTATTTTTAGCATGTATACTGTGTATTTTCATCAAAATATTACCTCTTGCACGGAAAAAAATATTTCCCATGTTATAAGGTACCCCCTGTACAAAATATTATTTTTAGCATGTATACTGTGTATTTTCATCAAAATATTACCTCTTGCACGGAAAAAAATATTTCCCATGTTATAAGGTACCCCCTGTACAAAATATTATTTTTAGCATGTATACTGTGTATTTTCATCAAAATATTACCTCTTGCACGGAAAAAAATATTTCCCATGTTATAAGGTACCCCCTGTACAAAATATTATTTTTAGCATGTATACTGTGTATTTTCATCAAAATATTACCTCTTGCACGGAAAAAAATATTTCCCATGTTATAAGGTACCCCCTGTACAAAATATTATTTTTAGCATGTATACTGTGTATTTTCATCAAAATATTACCTCTTGCACGGAAAAAAATATTTCCCATGTTATAAGGTACCCCCTGTACAAAATATTATTTTTAGCATGTATACTGTGTATTTTCATCAAAATATTACCTCTTGCACGGAAAAAAATATTTCCCATGTTATAAGGTACCCCCTGTACAAAATATTATTTTTAGCATGTATACTGTGTATTTTCATCAAAATATTACCTCTTGCACGGAAAAAAATATTTCCCATGTTATAAGGTACCCCCTGTACAAAATATTATTTTTAGCATGTATACTGTGTATTTTCATCAAAATATTACCTCTTGCACGGAAAAAAATATTTCCCATGTTATAAGGTACCCCCTGTACAAAATATTATTTTTAGCATGTATACTGTGTATTTTCATCAAAATATTACCTCTTGCACGGAAAAAAATATTTCCCATGTTATAAGGTACCCCCTGTACAAAATATTATTTTTAGCATGTATACTGTGTATTTTCATCAAAATATTACCTCTTGCACGGAAAAAAATATTTCCCATGTTATAAGGTACCCCTACAAAATATTATTTTTAGCATTTATACTGTGTATTTTCATCAAAATATTACCTCTTGCACGGAAAAAAATATTTCCCATGTTATAAGGTACCCCCTGTACAAAATATTATTTTTAGCATGTATACTGTGTATTTTCATCAAAATATTACCTCTTGCACGGAAAAAAATATTTCCCATGTTATAAGGTACCCCCTGTACAAAATATGATTTTTAGCATGTATACTGTGTATTTTCATCAAAATATTACCTCTTGCACGGAAAAAAATATTTCCCATGTTATAAGGTACCCCCTGTACAATATATTATTTTTATCATGTATACTGTGTATTTTCATCAAAATATTACCTCTTGCACGGAAAAAAATATTTCCCATGTTATAAGGTACCCCTACAAAATATTATTTTTAGCATTTATACTGTGTATTTTCATCAAAATATTACCTCTTGCACGGAAAAAAATATTTCCCATGTTATAAGGTACCCCCTGTACAAAATATTATTTTTAGCATGTATACTGTGTATTTTCATCAAAATATTACCTCTTGCACGGAAAAAAATATTTCCCATGTTATAAGGTACCCCCTGTACAAAATATTATTTTTAGCATGTATACTGTGTATTTTCATCAAAATATTACCTCTTGCACGGAAAAAAATATTTCCCATGTTATAAGGTACCCCCTGTACAAAATATTATTTTTAGCATGTATACTGTGTATTTTCATCAAAATATTACCTCTTGCACGGAAAAAAATATTTCCCATGTTATAAGGTACCCCCTGTACAAAATATTATTTTTAGCATGTATACTGTGTATTTTCATCAAAATATTACCTCTTGCACGGAAAAAAATATTTCCCATGTTATAAGGTACCCCCTGTACAAAATATTATTTTTAGCATGTATACTGTGTATTTTCATCAAAATATTACCTCTTGCACGGAAAAAAATATTTCCCATGTTATAAGGTACCCCCGGTACAAAATATTATTTTTAGCATGTATACTGTGTATTTTCATCAAAATATTACCTCTTGCACGGAAAAAAATATTTCCCATGTTATAAGGTACCCCTACAAAATATTATTTTTAGCATTTATACTGTGTATTTTCATCAAAATATTACCTCTTGCACGGAAAAAAATATTTCCCATGTTATAAGGTACCCCCTGTACAAAATATTATTTTTAGCATGTATACTGTGTATTTTCATCAAAATATTACCTCTTGCACGGAAAAAAATATTTCCCATGTTATAAGGTACCCCCTGTACAAAATATTATTATTTTTAGCATGTATACTGTGTATTTTCATCAAAATATTACCTCTTGCACGGAAAAAAATATTTCCCATGTTATAAGGTACCCCCTGTACAAAATATTATTTTTAGCATGTATACTGTGTATTTTCATCAAAATATTACCTCTTGCACGGAAAAAAATATTTCCCATGTTATAAGGTACCCCCTGTACAAAATATTATTTTTAGCATGTATACTGTGTATTTTCATCAAAATATTACCTCTTGCACGGAAAAAAATATTTCCCATGTTATAAGGTACCCCCTGTACAAAATATTATTTTTAGCATGTATACTGTGTATTTTCATCAAAATATTACCTCTTGCACGGAAAAAAATATTTCCCATGTTATAAGGTACCCCCTGTACAAAATATTATTTTTAGCATGTATACTGTGTATTTTCATCAAAATATTACCTCTTGCACGGAAAAAAATATTTCCCATGTTATAAGGTACCCCCTGTACAAAATATTATTTTTAGCATGTATACTGTGTATTTTCATCAAAATATTACCTCTTGCACGGAAAAAAATATTTCCCATGTTATAAGGTACCCCCTGTACAAAATATTATTTTTAGCATGTATACTGTGTATTTTCATCAAAATATTACCTCTTGCACGGAAAAAAATATTTCCCATGTTATAAGGTACCCCCTGTACAAAATATTATTTTTAGCATGTATACTGTGTATTTTCATCAAAATATTACCTCTTGCACGGAAAAAATATTTCCCATGTTATAAGGTACCCCCTGTACAAAATATTATTTTTAGCATGTATACTGTGTATTTTCATCAAAATATTACCTCTTGCACGGAAAAAAATATTTCCCATGTTATAAGGTACCCCCTGTACAAAATATTATTTTTAGCATGTATACTGTGTATTTTCATCAAAATATTACCTCTTGCACGGAAAAAAATATTTCCCATGTTATAAGGTACCCCCTGTACAAAATATTATTTTTAGCATGTATACTGTGTATTTTCATCAAAATATTACCTCTTGCACGGAAAAAAATATTTCCCATGTTATAAGGTACCCCCTGTACAAAATATTATTTTTAGCATGTATACTGTGTATTTTCATCAAAATATTACCTCTTGCACGGAAAAAATATTTCCCATGTTATAAGGTACCCCTGTACAAAATATTATTTTAAGCATGTATACTGTGTATTTTCATCAAAATATTACCTCTTGCACGGAAAAAAATATTTCCCATGTTATAAGGTACCCCCTGTACAAAATATTATTTTTAGCATGTATACTGTGTATTTTCATCAAAATATTACCTCTTGCACGGAAAAAAATATTTCCCATGTTATAAGGTACCCCTGTACAAAATATTATTGGAAAAATATTTCCCATGTTATAAGGTACCCCTACAAAATATTATTTTTAGCATGTATACTGTGTATTTTCATCAAAATATTACCTCTTGCACGGAAAAAAATATTTCCCATGTTATAAGGTACCCCCTGTACAAAATATTATTTTTAGCATGTATACTGTGTATTTTCATCAAAATATTACCTCTTGCACGGAAAAAAATATTTCCCATGTTATAAGGTACCCCCTGTACAAAATATTATTTTTAGCATGTATACTGTGTATTTTCATCAAAATATTACCTCTTGCACGGAAAAAAATATTTCCCATGTTATAAGGTACCCCCTGTACAAAATATTATTTTTAGCATGTATACTGTGTATTTTCATCAAAATATTACCTCTTGCACGGAAAAAAATATTTCCCATGTTATAAGGTACCCCCTGTACAAAATATTATTTTTTGCATGTATACTGTGTATTTTCATCAAAATATTACCTCTTGCACGGAAAAAAATATTTCCCATGTTATAAGGTACCCCCTGTACAAAATATTATTTTTAGCATGTATACTGTGTATTTTCATCAAAATATTACCTCTTGCACGGAAAAAAATATTTCCCATGTTATAAGGTACCCCCTGTACAAAATATTATTTTTAGCATGTATACTGTGTATTTTCATCAAAATATTACCTCTTGCACGGAAAAAAATATTTCCCATGTTATAAGGTACCCCCTGTACAAAATATTATTTTTAGCATGTATACTGTGTATTTTCATCAAAATATTACCTCTTGCACGGAAAAAAATATTTCCCATGTTATAAGGTACCCCCTGTACAAAATATTATTTTTAGCATGTATACTGTGTATTTTCATCAAAATATTACCTCTTGCACGGAAAAAAATATTTCCCATGTTATAAGGTACCCCCTGTACAAAATATTATTTTTAGCATGTATACTGTGTATTTTCATCAAAATATTACCTCTTGCACGGAAAAAAATATTTCCCATGTTATAAGGTACCCCCTGTACAAAATATTATTTTTAGCATGTATACTGTGTATTTTCATCAAAATATTACCTCTTGCACGGAAAAAAATATTTCCCATGTTATAAGGTACCCCCTGTACAAAATATTATTTTTAGCATGTATACTGTGTATTTTCATCAAAATATTACCTCTTGCACGGAAAAAAATATTTCCCATGTTATAAGGTACCCCCTGTACAAAATATTATTTTTAGCATGTATACTGTGTATTTTCATCAAAATATTACCTCTTGCACGGAAAAAAATATTTCCCATGTTATAAGGTACCCCCTGTACAAAATATTATTTTTAGCATGTATACTGTGTAAGCATGTATACTGTGTATTTTCATCAAATATTACCTCTTGCACGGAAAAAAATATTTCCCATGTTATAAGGTACCCCCTGTACAAAATATTATTTTTAGCATGTATACTGTGTATTTTCATCAAAATATTACCTCTTGCACGGAAAAAAATATTTCCCATGTTATAAGGTACCCCCTGTACAAAATATTATTTTTAGCATGTATACTGTGTATTTTCATCAAAATATTACCTCTTGCACGGAAAAAAATATTTCCCATGTTATAAGGTACCCCCTGTACAAAATATTATTTTTAGCATGTATACTGTGTATTTTCATCAAAATATTACCTCTTGCACGGAAAAAAATATTTCCCATGTTATAAGGTACCCCCTGTACAAAATATTATTTTTAGCATGTATACTGTGTATTTTCATCAAAATATTACCTCTTGCACGGAAAAAAATATTTCCCATGTTATAAGGTACCCCCTGTACAAAATATTATTTTTAGCATGTATACTGTGTATTTTCATCAAAATATTACCTCTTGCACGGAAAAAAATATTTCCCATGTTATAAGGTACCCCCTGTACAAAATATTATTTTTAGCATGTATACTGTGTATTTTCATCAAAATATTACCTCTTGCACGGAAAAAAATATTTCCCATGTTATAAGGTACCCCCTGTACAAAATATTATTTTTAGCATGTATACTGTGTATTTTCATCAAAATATTACCTCTTGCACGGAAAAAAATATTTCCCATGTTATAAGGTACCCCCTGTAAAATATTATTTTTAGCATGTATACTGTGTATTTTCATCAAAATATTACCTCTTGCACGGAAAAAAATATTTCCCATGTTATAAGGTACCCCCTGTACAAAATATTATTTTTAGCATGTATACTGTGTATTTTCATCAAAATATTACCTCTTGCACGGAAAAAAATATTTCCCATGTTATAAGGTACCCCCTGTACAAAATATTATTTTTAGCATGTATACTGTGTATTTTCATCAAAATATTACCTCTTGCACGGAAAAAAATATTTCCCATGTTATAAGGTACCCCCTGTACAAAATATTATTTTTAGCATGTATACTGTGTATTTTCATCAAAATATTACCTCTTGCACGGAAAAAAATATTTCCCATATTATAAGGTACCCCCTGTACAAAATATTATTTTTAGCATGTATACTGTGTATTTTCATCAAAATATTACCTCTTGCACGGAAAAAAATATTTCCCATGTTATAAGGTACCCCCTGTACAAAATATTTTATTTAGCATGTATACTGTGTATTTTCATCAAAATATTACCTCTTGCACGGAAAAAAATATTTCCCATGTTATAAGGTACCCCCTGTACAAAATATTATTTTTAGCATGTATACTGTGTATTTTCATCAAAATATTACCTCTTGCACGGAAAAAAATATTTCCCATGTTATAAGGTACCCCCTGTACAAAATATTATTTTTAGCATGTATACTGTGTATTTTCATCAAAATATTACCTCTTGCACGGAAAAAAATATTTCCCATGTTATAAGGTACCCCCTGTACAAAATATTATTTTTAGCATGTATACTGTGTATTTTCATCAAAATATTACCTCTTGCACGGAAAAAAATATTTCCCATGTTATAAGGTACCCCCTGTACAAAATATTATTTTTAGCATGTATACTGTGTATTTTCATCAAAATATTACCTCTTGCACGGAAAAAAATATTTCCCATGTTATAAGGTACCCCCTGTACAAAATATTATTTTTAGCATGTATACTGTGTATTTTCATCAAAATATTACCTCTTGCACGGAAAAAAATATTTCCCATGTTATAAGGTACCCCCTGTACAAAATATTATTTTTAGCATGTATACTGTGTATTTTCATCAAAATATTACCTCTTGCACGGAAAAAAATATTTCCCATGTTATAAGGTACCCCCTGTACAAAATATTATTTTTAGCATGTATACTGTGTATTTTCATCAAAATATTACCTCTTGCACGGAAAAAAATATTTCCCATGTTATAAGGTACCCCCTGTACAAAATATTATTTTTAGCATGTATACTGTGTATTTTCATCAAAATATTACCTCTTGCACGGAAAAAAATATTTCCCATGTTATAAGGTACCCCCTGTACAAAATATTATTTTTAGCATGTATACTGTGTATTTTCATCAAAATATTACCTCTTGCACGGAAAAAAATATTTCCCATGTTATAAGGTACCCCCTGTACAAAATATTATTTTTAGCATGTATACTGTGTATTTTCATCAAAATATTACCTCTTGCACGGAAAAAAATATTTCCCATGTTATAAGGTACCCCCTGTACAAAATATTATTTTTAGCATGTATACTGTGTATTTTCATCAAAATATTACCTCTTGCACGGAAAAAAATATTTCCCATGTTATAAGGTACCCCCTGTACAAAATATTATTTTTAGCATGTATACTGTGTATTTTCATCAAAATATTACCTCTTGCACGGAAAAAAATATTTCCCATGTTATAAGGTACCCCCTGTACAAAATATTATTTTTAGCATGTATACTGTGTATTTTCATCAAAATATTACCTCTTGCACGGAAAAAAATATTTCCCATGTTATAAGGTACCCCCTGTACAAAATATTATTTTTAGCATGTATACTGTGTATTTTCATCAAAATATGACCTCTTGCACGGAAAAAAATATTTCCCATGTTATAAGGTACCCCCTGTACAAAATATTATTTTTAGCATGTATACTGTGTATTTTCATCAAAATATTACCTCTTGCACGGAAAAAAATATTTCCCATGTTATAAGTTACCCCCTGTACAAAATATTATTTTTAGCATGTATACTGTGTATTTTAATCAAAATTCAATATTTTTTGATCTCTTGCACGGAATATTTCCCATGTTATAAGGTACCCCCTGTACAAAATATTATTTTTAGCATGTATACTGTGTATTTTCATCAAAATATTACCTCTTGCACGGAAAAAAATATTTCCCATGTTATAAGGTACCCCCTGTACAAAATATTATTTTTAGCATGTATACTGTGTATTTTCATCAAAATATTACCTCTTGCACGGAAAAAAATATTTCCCATGTTATAAGGTACCCCCTGTACAAAATATTATTTTTAGCATGTATACTGTGTATTTTCATCAAAATATGACCTCTTGCACGGAAAAAAATATTTCCCATGTTATAAGGTACCCCCTGTACAAAATATTATTTTTAGCATGTATACTGTGTATTTTCATCAAAATATTACCTCTTGCACGGAAAAAAATATTTCCCATGTTATAAGGTACCCCCTGTACAAAATATTATTTTTAGCATGTATACTGTGTATTTTCATCAAAATATGACCTCTTGCACGGAAAAAAATATTTCCCATGTTATAAGGTACCCCCTGTACAAAATATTATTTTTAGCATGTATACTGTGTATTTTCATCAAAATATTACCTCTTGCACGGAAAAAAATATTTCCCATGTTATAAGGTACCCCCTGTACAAAATATTATTTTTAGCATGTATACTGTGTATTTTCATCAAAATATTACCTCTTGCACGGAAAAAAATATTTCCCATGTTATAAGGTACCCCCTGTACAAAATATTATTTTTAGCATGTATACTGTGTATTTTCATCAAAATATTACCTCTTGCACGGAAAAAAATATTTCCCATGTTATAAGGTACCCCCTGTACAAAATATTATTTTTAGCATGTATACTGTGTATTTTCATCAAAATATTACCTCTTGCACGGAAAAAAATATTTCCCATGTTATAAGGTACCCCCTGTACAAAATATTATTTTTAGCATGTATACTGTGTATTTTCATCAAAATATGACCTCTTGCACGGAAAAAAATATTTCCATGT